>CAXIEQ010000152.1:0-12649 GCA_964023945.1 Ectemnius cavifrons
AATCTGGAATAGAACACAAGCATTTTTGACGTAAAATGACGAGAGGAATCGAATGCCGCAAGCAGAATTCAAATCCGAGCCTCCGTTCGTCTGGAAATCGCAGTCATATGCAAAAACCTATCTTAGACTATTTTGGCTCCCAAAATTATAATCTGGAGTAGAACACATGCATTTCCGACGCAAAATGACGAGAGGAATCGAATGCCGCAAGCAGAATTCAAATCCCTGCCTCCGTTCGTCTGGAAATCGCAGTCACATCCAAAAACCTATCTTCGAGTATTTTGGCTCCCAAAATCATAATCTGGAATAGAACACACATATTTCCTACGCAAAATGACGAGAGGATTCGAATGCCGCAAACAGAATTCAAATCCGAGCCTCCGTTCGTCTGCAAATCGCAGTCATATCAGAAAACCTGTCCTCGAGTATTCTGGACCTCAGGATCGTAATCTGGAATAGAACACAAGCATTTTCGACGTAAAATGACGAGAGGAATCGAATGCCGCAAGCAGAATTCAAATCCGAGCCTCCGTTCTTCTGGAAATCGCAGTCATATCAGAAAACCTGTCCTCGAGTATTCTGGACCTCAGGATCGTATTCTGGAGTAGAACACATGCATTTCCGACGCAAAATGACGAGAGGAATCGAATGCCGCAAGCAGAATTCAAATCCGAGCCTCCGTTCGTCTGGAAATCGCAGTCATATGCAAAAACCTATCTTAGACTATTTTGGCTCCCAAAATTATAATCTGGAGTAGAACACATGCATTTCCGACGCAAAATGACGAGAGGAATCGAATGCCGCAAGCAGAATTCAAATCCGAGCCTCCCTTCGTCTGGAAATCGCAGTCATATCCAAAAACCTATCTTAGACTATTTTGGCTCCCAAAATTATAATCTGGAGTAGAACACATGCATTTCCGACGCAAAATGACGAGAGGAATCGAATGCCGCAAGCAGAATTCAAATCCGAGCCTCCGTTCGTCTGGAAATCGCAGTCATATCTAAAAACCTATCTTCGATTATTTTGGATCCCAAAATCATAATCTGGAATAGAACACACATATTTCCTACGCAAAATGACGAGAGGAATCGAATGCCGCAAACAGAATTCAAATCCGAGCCTCCGTTCTTCTGGAAATCGCAGTCATATCAGAAAACCTGTCCTCGAGTATTCTGGACCTCAGGATCGTAATCTGGAATAGAACACAAGCATTTTCGACGTAAAATAACGAGAGGAATCGAATGCCGCAAGCAGAATTCAAATCCGAGCCTCCCTTCGCCTGGAAATCGCAGTCATATGCAAAAACCTATCTTCGAGTATTTTGGCTCCCAAAATCATAATCTGGAATAGAACACACATATTTCCTACGCAAAATGACGAGAGGAATCGAATGCCGCAAGCAGAATTCAAATCCGAGCCTCCGTTCGTCTGGAAATCGCAGTCATATCTAAAAACCTATCTTCGATTATTTTGGATCCCAAAATCATAATCTGGAGTAGAACACAAGCATTTCCGACGCAAAATGACGAGAGGAATCGAATGCCGCAAGCAGAATTCAAATCCGAGCCTCCCTTCGTCTGGAAATCGCAGTCATATGCAAAAACCTATCTTCGAGTATTTTGGATCCCAAAATTATAATCTGGAGTAGAACACATGCATTTCCGACGCAAAATGACGAGAGGAATCGAATGCCGCAAGCAGAATTCAAATCCAAGCCTCCCTTCGTCTGGAAATCGCAGTCATATGCAAAAACCTATCTTCGAGTATTTTGGCTCCCAAAATCATAATCTGCAATAGAACACATGCATTTCCGGCGTAAAATGATGAGAGGAATCGAATGCCGCAAGCAGAATTCAAATCCGAGCCTCCGTTCGTCTGGAAATCGCAGTCATATGCAAAAACCTATCTTAGACTATTTTGGCTCCCGAAATTATAATCTGGAGTAGAACACAAGCATTTCCGACGCAACATGACGAGAGGAATCGAATGCCGCAAGCAGAATTCAAATCCGAGCGTCCCTTCGTCTGGAAATCGCAGTCATATGCAAAAACCTATCTTCGAGTATTTTGGCTCCCAAAATCATAATCTGGAATAGAACACACATATTTCCTACGCAAAATGACGAGAGGAATCGAATGCCGCAAGCAGAATTCAAATCCGAGCCTCCCTTCGTCTGGAAATCGCAGTCATATGCAAAAACCTATCTTCGAGTATTTTGGCTCCCAAAATCATAATCTGGAATAGAACACACATATTTCCTACGCAAAATGACGAGAGGAATCGAATGCCGCAAACAGAATTCAAATCCGAGCCTCCGTTCGTCTGGAAATCGCAGTCATATGCAAAAACCTATCTTCGATTATTTTGGATCCCAAAATCATAATCTGGAGTAGAACACAAGCATTTCCGACGCAAAATGACGAGAGGAATCGAATGCCGCAAGCAGAATTCAAATCCGAGCCTCCCTTCGTCTGGAAATCGCAGTCATATCCAAAAACCTATCTTAGACTATTTTGGCTCCCAAAATTATAATCTGGAGCAGAACACATGCATTTCCGACGCAAAATGACGAGAGGAATCGAATGCCGCAAGCAGAATTCAAATCCGAGCCTCCGTTCGTCTGGAAATCGCAGTCATATCTAAAAACCTATCTTCGATTATTTTGGATCCCAAAATCATAATCTGGAATAGAACACACATATTTCCTACGCACAATGACGAGAGGAATCGAATGCCGCAAACAGAATTCAAATCCGAGCCTCCGTTCGTCTGGAAATCGCAGTCATATCAGAAAACCTGTCCTCGAGTATTCTGGACCTCAGGATCGTAATCTGGAATAGAACACAAGCATTTTCGACGTAAAATGACGAGAGGAATCGAATGCCGCAAGCAGAATTCAAATCCGAGCCTCCGTTCGTCTGGAAATCGCAGTCATATGCAAAAACCTATCTTAGACTATTTTGGCTCCCAAAATTATAATCTGGAGTAGAACACATGCATTTCCGACGCAAAATGACGAGAGGAATCGAATGCCGCAAGCAGAATTCAAATCCCTGCCTCCGTTCGTCTGGAAATCGCAGTCACATCCAAAAACCTATCTTCGAGTATTTTGGCTCCCAAAATCATAATCTGGAATAGAACACACATATTTCCTACGCAAAATGACGAGAGGATTCGAATGCCGCAAACAGAATTCAAATCCGAGCCTCCGTTCGTCTGCAAATCGCAGTCATATCAGAAAACCTGTCCTCGAGTATTCTGGACCTCAGGATCGTAATCTGGAATAGAACACAAGCATTTTCGACGTAAAATGACGAGAGGAATCGAATGCCGCAAGCAGAATTCAAATCCGAGCCTCCGTTCTTCTGGAAATCGCAGTCATATCAGAAAACCTGTCCTCGAGTATTCTGGACCTCAGGATCGTATTCTGGAGTAGAACACATGCATTTCCGACGCAAAATGACGAGAGGAATCGAATGCCGCAAGCAGAATTCAAATCCGAGCCTCCGTTCGTCTGGAAATCGCAGTCATATGCAAAAACCTATCTTAGACTATTTTGGCTCCCAAAATTATAATCTGGAGTAGAACACATGCATTTCCGACGCAAAATGACGAGAGGAATCGAATGCCGCAAGCAGAATTCAAATCCGAGCCTCCGTTCGTCTGGAAATCGCAGTCATATCAGAAAACCTGTCCTCGAGTATTCTGGACCTCAGGATCGTAATCGGGAGTAGCACACATGCATTTTCGACGCAAAATGACGAGAGGAATCGAATGCCGCAAGCAGAATTCAAATCCCTGCCTCCGTTCGTCTGAAAATCGCAGTCATATCAGAAAACCTATCTTAGACTATTTTGGCTCCCAAAATCATAATCTGGAATAGAACACATGCATTTCCGACGCAAAATGACGAGAGGAATCGAATGCCGCAAGCAGAATTCAAATCCCTGCCTCCGTTCGTCTGAAAATCGCAGTCATATCAGAAAACCTATCTTAGACTATTTTGGCTCCCAAAATTATAATCTGGAGTAGAACACATGCATTTCCTACGCAAAATGACGAGAGGAATCGAATGCCGGCAGCAGAATACAAATCCGAGGCTCCGTTCGTCTGGAAATCGCAGTCATATCCAAAAACCTGTCCTCGAGTATTTTGGCTCACAGAAACATAATCTGGAATAGAACACAAGCATTTCCGACGTAAAATGACGAGAGGAATCGAATGCCGCAAGCAGAATTCAAATCCGAGCCTCCCTTCGTCTGGAAATCGCAGTCATATGCAAAAACCTGTCTTCGAGTATTTTGGCTCCCAAAATGATAATCTGGAGTAGAACACATGCATTTCCGACGCAAAATGACGAGAGGAATCGAATGCCGCAAGCAGAATTCAAATCCGAGCCTCCGTTCGTCTGGAAATCGCAGTCATATCAGAAAACCTATCTTAGACTATTTTGGCTCCCAAAATCATAATCTGGAATAGAACACATGCATTTCCGACGCAAAATGACGAGAGGAATCGAATGCCGCAAGCAGAATTCAAATCCCTGCCTCCGTTCGTCCGAAAATCGCAGTCATATCAGAAAACCTATCTTAGACTATTTTGGCTCCCAAAATTATAATCTGGAGTAGAACACATGCATTTCCTACGCAAAATGACGAGAGGAATCGAATGCCGGCAGCAGAATACAAATCCGAGGCTCCGTTCGTCTGGAAATCGCAGTCATATCCAAAAACCTGTCCTCGAGTATTTTGGCTCACAGAAACATAATCTGGAATAGAACACAAGCATTTCCGACGTAAAATGACGAGTGGAATCGAATGCCGCAAGCAGAATTCAAATCCGAGCCTCCCTTCGTCTGGAAATCGCAGTCATATGCAAAAACCTGTCTTCGAGTATTTTGGCTCCCAAAATGATAATCTGGAGTAGAACACATGCATTTCCGACGCAAAATGACGAGAGGAATCGAATGCCGCAAGCAGAATTCAAATCCCTGCCTCCGTTCGTCCGAAAATCGCAGTCATATCAGAAAACCTATCTTAGACTATTTTGGCTCCCAAAATTATAATCTGGAGTAGAACACATGCATTTCCTACGCAAAATGACGAGAGGAATCGAATGCCGGTAGCAGAATACAAATCCGAGGCTCCGTTCGTCTGGAAATCGCAGTCATATCCAAAAACCTGTCCTCGAGTATTTTGGCTCACAGAAACATAATCTGGAATAGAACACAAGCATTTCCGACGTAAAATGACGAGTGGAATCGAATGCCGCAAGCAGAATTCAAATCCGAGCCTCCCTTCGTCTGGAAATCGCAGTCATATGCAAAAACCTGTCTTCGAGTATTTTGGCTCCCAAAATGATAATCTGGAGTAGAACACATGCATTTTCGACGCAAAATGACGAGAGGAATCGAATGCCGCAAGCAGAATTCAAATCCGAGCCTCCGTTCTTCTGGAAATCGCAGTCATATCAGAAAACCTGTCCTCGAGTATTCTGGACCTCAGGATCGTAATCTGGAGTAGAACACATGCATTTCCTACGCAAAATGACGAGAGGAATCGAATGCCGGCAGCAGAATATAAATCCGAGGCTCCGTTCGTCTGGAAATCGCAGTCATATCCAAAAACCTGTCCTCGAATATTTTGGCTCACAGAATCATAATCTGGAATAGAACACAAGCATTTCCGACGTAAAATGACGAGAGGAATCGAATGCCGCAAGCAGAATTCAAATCCGAGCCTCCGTTCGTCTGGAAATCGCAGTCATATCAGAAAACCTGTCCTCGAGTATTCTGGACCTCAGGATCGTAATCGGGAGTAGCACACATGCATTTTCGACGCAAAATGACGAGAGGAATCGAATGCCGCAAGCAGAATTCAAATCCCTGCCTCCGTTCGTCTGAAAATCGCAGTCATATCAGAAAACCTATCTTAGACTATTTTGGCTCCCAAAATCATAATCTGGAATAGAACACATGCATTTCCGACGCAAAATGACGAGAGGAATCGAATGCCGCAAGCAGAATTCAAATCCCTGCCTCCGTTCGTCTGAAAATCGCAGTCATATCAGAAAACCTATCTTAGACTATTTTGGCTCCCAAAATTATAATCTGGAGTAGAACACATGCATTTCCTACGCAAAATGACGAGAGGAATCGAATGCCGGCAGCAGAATACAAATCCGAGGCTCCGTTCGTCTGGAAATCGCAGTCATATCCAAAAACCTGTCCTCGAGTATTTTGGCTCACAGAAACATAATCTGGAATAGAACACAAGCATTTCCGACGTAAAATGACGAGAGGAATCGAATGCCGCAAGCAGAATTCAAATCCGAGCCTCCCTTCGTCTGGAAATCGCAGTCATATGCAAAAACCTGTCTTCGAGTATTTTGGCTCCCAAAATGATAATCTGGAGTAGAACACATGCATTTTCGACGCAAAATGACGAGAGGAATCGAATGCCGCAAGCAGAATTCAAATCCGAGCCTCCGTTCGTCTGGAAATCGCAGTCATATCAGAAAACCTATCTTAGACTATTTTGGCTCCCAAAATTATAATCTGGAGTAGAACACATGCATTTCCTACGCAAAATGACGAGAGGAATCGAATGCCGGCAGCAGAATACAAATCCGAGGCTCCGTTCGTCTGGAAATCGCAGTCATATCCAAAAACCTGTCCTCGAGTATTTTGGCTCACAGAAACATAATCTGGAATAGAACACAAGCATTTCCGACGTAAAATGACGAGTGGAATCGAATGCCGCAAGCAGAATTCAAATCCGAGCCTCCCTTCGTCTGGAAATCGCAGTCATATGCAAAAACCTGTCTTCGAGTATTTTGGCTCCCAAAATGATAATCTGGAGTAGAACACATGCATTTTCGACGCAAAATGACGAGAGGAATCGAATGCCGCAAGCAGAATTCAAATCCGAGCCTCCGTTCGTCTGGAAATCGCAGTCATATCAGAAAACCTGTCCTCGAGTATTCTGGACCTCAGGATCGTAATCGGGAGTAGAACACATGCATTTCCGACGCAAAATGACGAAAGGAATCGAATGCCGCAAGCAGAATTCAAATCCCTGCCTCCGTTCGTCTGGAAATCGCAGTCACATCCAAAAACCTATCTTCGAGTATTTTGGCTCCCAAAATCATAATCTGGAATAGAACACACATATTTCCTACGCAAAATGACGAGAGGATTCGAATGCCGCAAACAGAATTCAAATCCGAGCCTCCGTTCGTCTGCAAATCGCAGTCATATCAGAAAACCTGTCCTCGAGTATTCTGGACCTCAGGATCGTAATCTGGAATAGAACACAAGCATTTTCGACGTAAAATGACGAGAGGAATCGAATGCCGCAAGCAGAATTCAAATCCGAGCCTCCGTTCTTCTGGAAATCGCAGTCATATCAGAAAACCTGTCCTCGAGTATTCTGGACCTCAGGATCGTATTCTGGAGTAGAACACATGCATTTCCGACGCAAAATGACGAGAGGAATCGAATGCCGCAAGCAGAATTCAAATCCGAGCCTCCGTTCGTCTGGAAATCGCAGTCATATGCAAAAACCTATCTTAGACTATTTTGGCTCCCAAAATTATAATCTGGAGTAGAACACATGCATTTCCGACGCAAAATGACGAGAGGAATCGAATGCCGCAAGCAGAATTCAAATCCGAGCCTCCCTTCGTCTGGAAATCGCAGTCATATCCAAAAACCTATCTTAGACTATTTTGGCTCCCAAAATTATAATCTGGAGTAGAACACATGCATTTCCGACGCAAAATGACGAGAGGAATCGAATGCCGCAAGCAGAATTCAAATCCGAGCCTCCGTTCGTCTGGAAATCGCAGTCAAATCTAAAAACCTATCTTCGATTATTTTGGATCCCAAAATCATAATCTGGAATAGAACACACATATTTCCCTACGCAAATGACGAGAGGAATCGAATGCCACAAACAGAATTCAAATCCGAGCCTCCGTTCGTCTGAAATCGCAGTCATATCAGAAACCTGTCCTCGAGTATTCTGGACCTCAGGATCGTAATCTGGAATAGAACACAAGCATTTTTGACGTAAATGACGAGAGGAATCGAATGCCGCAAGCAGAATTCAAATCCGAGCCTCCCTTCGTCTGGAAATCGCAGTCATATGCAAGAACCTATCTTCGATTATTTTGGATCCCAAAATCATAATCTGGAGTAGAACACAAGCATTTCTGACGCAAATGACGAGAGGAATCGAATGCCGCAAGCAGAATTCAAATCCGAGCCTCCGTTCTTCTGGAAATCGCAGTCATATCAGAAACCTGTCCTCGAGTATTCTGGACCTCAGGATCGTAATCTGGAATAGAACACAAGCATTTCGACGTAAAATAACGAGAGGAATCGAATGCCGCAAGCAGAATTCAAATCCGAGCCTCCCTTCGCCTGGAAATCGCAGTCATATGCAAAAACCTATCTTCGAGTAGTTTGGCTCCCAAAATCATAATCTGGAATAGAACACACATATTTCCTACGCAAAATGACGAGAGGAATCGAATGCCGCAAGCAGAATTCAAAATCCGAGCCTCCGTTCGTCTGGAAATCGCAGTCATATCTAAAAACCTATCTTCGATTATTTTGGATCCCAAAATCATAATCTGGAGTAGAACACAAGCATTTCCGACGCAAAATGACGAGAGGAATCGAATGCCGCAAGCAGAATTCAAATCCGAGCCTCCCTTCGTCTGGAAATCGCAGTCATATGCAAAAACCTATCTTCGAGTATTTTGGATCCCAAAATTATAATCTGGAGTAGAACACATGCATTTCCGACGCAAAATGACGAGAGGAATCGATGCCGCAAGCAGAATCAAATCCGAGCCTCCCTTCGTCTGGAAATCGCAGTCATATGCAAAAACCTATCTTCGAGTATTTGGCTCCCAAAATCATAATCTGCAATAGAACACATGCATTTCCGGCGTAAAATGATGAGAGGAATCGAATGCCGCAAGCAGAATTCAAATCCGAGCCTCCGTTCGTCTGGAAATCGCAATCATATGCAAAAACCTATCTTAGACTATTTTGGCTCCCGAAATTATAATCTGGAGTAGAACACATGCATTTCCGACGCAACATGACGAGAGGAATCGAATGCCGCAAGCAGAATTCAAATCCGAGCGTCCCTTCGTCTGGAAATCGCAGTCATATGCAAAAACCTATCTTCGAGTATTTTGGCTCCCAAAATCATAATCTGGAATAGAACAAACATATTTCCTACGCAAAATGACGAGAGGAATCGAATGCCGCAAGCAGAATTCAAATCCGAGCCTCCCTTCGTCTGGAAATCGCAGTCATATGCAAAAACCTATCTTCGAGTATTTTGGCTCCCAAAATCATAATCTGGAATAGAACACACATATTTCCTACGCAAAATGACGAGAGGAATCGAATGCCGCAAACAGAATTCAAATCCGAGCCTCCGTTCGTCTGGAAATCGCAGTCCATATGCAAAAACCTATCTTCGATTATTTTGGATCCCAAAATCATAATCTGTGAGTAGAACACAAGCATTTCCGACGCAAAATGACGAGAGGAATCGAATGCCGCAAGCAGAATTCAAATCGAGCCTCCCTTCGTCTGGAAATCGCAGTCATATCCAAAAACCTATCTTAGACTATTTTGGCTCCCAAAATTTTATAATCTGGAGTAGAACACATGCATTTCCGACGCAAAATGACGAGAGGAATCGAATGCCGCAAGCAGAATTCAAATCCGAGCCTCCGTTCGTCTGGAAATCGCAGTCATATCTAAAAACCTATCTTCGATTATTTTGGATCCCAAAATCATAATCTGGAATAGAACACACATATTTCCTACGCAAAATGACGAGAGGAATCGAATGCCGCAAACAGAATTCAAATCCGAGCCTCCGTTCGTCTGGAAATCGCAGTCATATCAGAAAACCTGTCCTCGAGTATTCTGGACCTCAGGATCGTAATCTGGAATAGAACACAAGCATTTTTGACGTAAAATGACGAGAGGAATCGAATGCCGCAAGCAGAATTCAAATCCGAGCCTCCGTTCGTCTGGAAATCGCAGTCATATGCAAAAACCTATCTTAGACTATTTTGGCTCCCAAAATTATAATCTGGAGTAGAACACATGCATTTCCGACGCAAAATGACGAGAGGAATCGAATGCCGCAAGCAGAATTCAAATCCCTGCCTCCGTTCGTCTGGAAATCGCAGTCACATCCAAAAACCTATCTTCGAGTATTTTGGCTCCCAAAATCATAATCTGGAATAGAACACACATATTTCCTACGCAAAATGACGAGAGGATTCGAATGCCGCAAACAGAATTCAAATCCGAGCCTCCGTTCGTCTGCAAATCGCAGTCATATCAGAAAACCTGTCCTCGAGTATTCTGGACCTCAGGATCGTAATCTGGAATAGAACACAAGCATTTTCGACGTAAAATGACGAGAGGAATCGAATGCCGCAAGCAGAATTCAAATCCGAGCCTCCGTTCTTCTGGAAATCGCAGTCATATCAGAAAACCTGTCCTCGAGTATTCTGGACCTCAGGATCGTATTCTGGAGTAGAACACATGCATTTCCGACGCAAAATGACGAGAGGAATCGAATGCCGCAAGCAGAATTCAAATCCGAGCCTCCGTTCGTCTGGAAATCGCAGTCATATGCAAAAACCTATCTTAGACTATTTTGGCTCCCAAAATTATAATCTGGAGTAGAACACATGCATTTCCGACGCAAAATGACGAGAGGAATCGAATGCCGCAAGCAGAATTCAAATCCGAGCCTCCCTTCGTCTGGAAATCGCAGTCATATCCAAAAACCTATCTTAGACTATTTTGGCTCCCAAAATTATAATCTGGAGTAGAACACATGCATTTCCGACGCAAAATGACGAGAGGAATCGAATGCCGCAAGCAGAATTCAAATCCGAGCCTCCGTTCGTCTGGAAATCGCAGTCATATCTAAAAACCTATCTTCGATTATTTTGGATCCCAAAATCATAATCTGGAATAGAACACACATATTTCCTACGCAAAATGACGAGAGGAATCGAATGCCGCAAACAGAATTCAAATCCGAGCCTCCGTTCTTCTGGAAATCGCAGTCATATCAGAAAACCTGTCCTCGAGTATTCTGGACCTCAGGATCGTAATCTGGAATAGAACACAAGCATTTTCGACGTAAAATAACGAGAGGAATCGAATGCCGCAAGCAGAATTCAAATCCGAGCCTCCCTTCGCCTGGAAATCGCAGTCATATGCAAAAACCTATCTTCGAGTATTTTGGCTCCCAAAATCATAATCTGGAATAGAACACACATATTTCCTACGCAAAATGACGAGAGGAATCGAATGCCGCAAGCAGAATTCAAATCCGAGCCTCCGTTCGTCTGGAAATCGCAGTCATATCTAAAAACCTATCTTCGATTATTTTGGATCCCAAAATCATAATCTGGAGTAGAACACAAGCATTTCCGACGCAAAATGACGAGAGGAATCGAATGCCGCAAGCAGAATTCAAATCCGAGCCTCCCTTCGTCTGGAAATCGCAGTCATATGCAAAAACCTATCTTCGAGTATTTTGGATCCCAAAATTATAATCTGGAGTAGAACACATGCATTTCCGACGCAAAATGACGAGAGGAATCGAATGCCGCAAGCAGAATTCAAATCCAAGCCTCCCTTCGTCTGGAAATCGCAGTCATATGCAAAAACCTATCTTCGAGTATTTTGGCTCCCAAAATCATAATCTGCAATAGAACACATGCATTTCCGGCGTAAAATGATGAGAGGAATCGAATGCCGCAAGCAGAATTCAAATCCGAGCCTCCGTTCGTCTGGAAATCGCAGTCATATGCAAAAACCTATCTTAGACTATTTTGGCTCCCGAAATTATAATCTGGAGTAGAACACAAGCATTTCCGACGCAACATGACGAGAGGAATCGAATGCCGCAAGCAGAATTCAAATCCGAGCGTCCCTTCGTCTGGAAATCGCAGTCATATGCAAAAACCTATCTTCGAGTATTTTGGCTCCCAAAATCATAATCTGGAATAGAACACACATATTTCCTACGCAAAATGACGAGAGGAATCGAATGCCGCAAGCAGAATTCAAATCCGAGCCTCCCTTCGTCTGGAAATCGCAGTCATATGCAAAAACCTATCTTCGAGTATTTTGGCTCCCAAAATCATAATCTGGAATAGAACACACATATTTCCTACGCAAAATGACGAGAGGAATCGAATGCCGCAAACAGAATTCAAATCCGAGCCTCCGTTCGTCTGGAAATCGCAGTCATATGCAAAAACCTATCTTCGATTATTTTGGATCCCAAAATCATAATCTGGAGTAGAACACAAGCATTTCCGACGCAAAATGACGAGAGGAATCGAATGCCGCAAGCAGAATTCAAATCCGAGCCTCCCTTCGTCTGGAAATCGCAGTCATATCCAAAAACCTATCTTAGACTATTTTGGCTCCCAAAATTATAATCTGGAGCAGAACACATGCATTTCCGACGCAAAATGACGAGAGGAATCGAATGCCGCAAGCAGAATTCAAATCCGAGCCTCCGTTCGTCTGGAAATCGCAGTCATATCTAAAAACCTATCTTCGATTATTTTGGAT
>CAXIEQ010000153.1:0-19581 GCA_964023945.1 Ectemnius cavifrons
CGTGGCAACTTTTCTCCTCTCGGAGTAAGTCATGGCGAATTCTCACCTCTCGGAGTAAGCCGTGGCAACTTTTCTCCTTTCGGAGTAAGTCGTGGCAACTTTTCTCCTCTCGGAGTAAGTCGTGGCGAAAGCAAGACGCCGCTGGTACTTGGAAAAATATCTTTCACCTCCCGGAGTAAGTCGTGGCAACTTTTCTCCTCTCGGAGTAAGTCATGGCGAATTCTCACCTCTCGGAGTAAGCCGTGGCAACTTTTCTCCTCTCGGAGTAAGTCGTGGCAACTTTTCTCCTCTCGGAGTAAGTCGTGGCGAAAGCAAGACGCCGCTGGTACTTGGAAAAACATATTTTACCTCTCGGAGTAATCAACGGCAACTTTTCCCCTCTCGGAGTAAGTCGTGGCGAAGTTTCACCTCTCGGAGTAAGCCGTGGCAAATTTTCTCCTCTCGGAGTAAGTCGTGGCGAAAGCAAGACGCCGCTGGTACTTGGAAAAATATCTTTCACCTCTCGGAGTAAGTCGTGGCGAATTCTCCGCTCTCGGAGTAAGCCGTGGCATCTTTTCTCCTCTCGGAGTAAGTCGTGGCGAAGTTTTACCTCTCGGAGTAAGCCGTGGCAACTTTTCTCCTCTCGGAGTAAGTCGCGGCGAAGTTTCACCTCTCGGAGTAAGCCGTGGCAACTTTTCTGCTCTCGGAGTAAGTCGTGGCGTAAGCAAGACGCCGCTGGTACTTGGAAAAATATATTTCACCTCTCGGAGTAAGTCGTGGCGAAGTTTCACCTCTCGGAGTAAGCCGTGGCAACTTTTCTCCTCTCGAGTAAGTCGTGGCGAATTCTCACCTCTCGGAGTAAGTCGCGGCGAAGTTTCACCTCTCGGAGTAAACCGTGGCAACTTTTCTCCTCTCGGAGTAAGTCGTGGCGTAAGCAAGACGCCGCTGGTACTTGGAAAAATATATTTCACCTCTCGGAGTAAGCCGCGGCAAAGTTTCTCCTCTCGCAGTAAGTCGCGGCGAAGTTTCACCTCTCGGAGTAAGCCGTGGCAACTTTTCTCCTCTCGGAGTAAGTCGTGGCGAAGTTTCACCTCTCGGAGTAAGCCGTGGCAACATTTCTCCTCTCGGAGTAAGTCGTGGCAACTTTTCTCCTCTCAGAGTGAGTCGTGGCAACTTTTCTCCTCTCGGAGTAAGTCGCGGCGAAAGCAAGACGCCGGTGGTTCTTGGAAAAATATCTTTCACCTCTCGGAGTAAGTCGTGGCGAAGTTTCACCTCACGGAGTAAGCCGTGGCAACTTTTCTCCTCTCGGAGTAAGTCGCAGCGAAGTTTCACCTCTCGGAGTAAGCCGTGGCGAAAGCAAGACGCCGCTGGTACTTGGAAAAATATCTTTCACCTCTCGGAGTAAGTCGCGGCGAAGTTTCACCTCTCGGAGTAAACCGTGGCAACTTTTCTCCTCTCGGAGTAAGTCGTGGCGTAAGCAAGACGCCGCTGGTACTTGGAAAAATATATTTCACCTCTCGGAGTAAGCCGCGGCAAAGTTTCTCCTCTCGGAGTAAGTCGTGGCAACTTTTCTCCTCTCGGAGTAAGTCGCGGCGTATTCTCACCTCTCGGAGTAAGTCGCGGCGAAGTTTCACCTCTCGGAGTAAGCCGTGGCAACTTTTCTCCTCTCGGAGTAAGTCGTGGCAACTTTTCTCCTCTCGGAGTAAGCCGTGGCAACACTTCTCCTCTCGGAGTAAGTCGTGGCAACTTTTCTCCTCTCGGAGTAAGTCGCGGCGAATTCTCACCTCTCGGAGTAAGCCGTGGCGAAGTTTCTCCTCTCGGAGTAAGTCGTGGCAACTTTTCTCCTCTCGGAGTAAGTCGTGGCGAAAGCAAGACGCCGCTGGTACTTGGAAAATATCTTTCACCTCTCGGAGTAAGCCGTGGCAACTTTTCTCCTCTCGGAGTAAGTCGTGGCAACTTTTCTCCTCTCGGAGTCAGTCGCGGCGAAGTTTCACCTCTCGGAGTAAGCCGTGGCAACTTTTCTCCTCTCGGAGTAAGTCGCGGCGAATTCTCAGCTCTCGGAGTAAGCCGTGGCAACTTTTCTCCTCTCGGAGTAAGTCGTGGCAACTTTTCACCTCTCGGAGTAAGCCGTGTCAACTTTTCTCCTCTCGGAGTAAGTCGTGGCGAAAGCAAGACGCCGCTGGTACTTGGAAAAATATCTTTCACCTCCCGGAGTAAGTCGTGGCAACTTTTCTCCTCTCGGAGTAAGTCATGGCGAATTCTCACCTCTCGGAGTAAGCCGTGGCAACTTTTCTCCTCTCGGAGTAAGTCGTGGCAACTTTTCTCCTCTCGGAGTAAGTCATGGCGAATTCTCACCTCTCGGAGTAAGCCGTGGCAACTTTTCTCCTTTCGGAGTAAGTCGTGGCAACTTTTCTCCTCTCGGAGTAAGTCGTGGCGAAAGCAAGACGCCGCTGGTACTTGGAAAAATATCTTTCACCTCCCGGAGTAAGTCGTGGCAACTTTTCTCCTCTCGGAGTAAGTCATGGCGAATTCTCACCTCTCGGAGTAAGCCGTGGCAACTTTTCTCCTCTCGGAGTAAGTCGTGGCAACTTTTCTCCTCTCGGAGTAAGTCGTGGCGAAAGCAAGACGCCGCTGGTACTTGGAAAAACATATTTTACCTCTCGGAGTAATCAACGGCAACTTTTCCCCCTCTCGGAGTAAGTCGTGGCGAAGTTTCACCTCTCGGAGTAAGCCGTGGCAAATTTTCTCCTCTCGGAGTAAGTCGTGGCGAAAGCAAGACGCCGCTGGTACTTGGAAAAATATCTTTCACCTCTCGGAGTAAGTCGTGGCGAATTCTCCGCTCTCGGAGTAAGCCGTGGCATCTTTTCTCCTCTCGGAGTAAGTCGTGGCGAAGTTTTACCTCTCGGAGTAAGCCGTGGCAACTTTTCTCCTCTCGGAGTAAGTCGCGGCGAAGTTTCACCTCTCGGAGTAAGCCGTGGCAACTTTTCTGCTCTCGGAGTAAGTCGTGGCGTAAGCAAGACGCCGCTGGTACTTGGAAAAATATATTTCACCTCTCGGAGTAAGTCGTGGCGAAGTTTCACCTCTCGGAGTAAGCCGTGGCAACTTTTCTCCTCTCGGAGTAAGTCGTGGCGAATTCTCACCTCTCGGAGTAAGTCGCGGCGAAGTTTCACCTCTCGGAGTAAACCGTGGCAACTTTTCTCCTCTCGGAGTAAGTCGTGGCGTAAGCAAGACGCCGCTGGTACTTGGAAAAATATATTTCACCTCTCGGAGTAAGCCGCGGCAAAGTTTCTCCTCTCGCAGTAAGTCGCGGCGAAGTTTCACCTCTCGGAGTAAGCCGTGGCAACTTTTCTCCTCTCGGAGTAAGTCGTGGCGAAGTTTCACCTCTCGGAGTAAGCCGTGGCAACATTTCTCCTCTCGGAGTAAGTCGTGGCAACTTTCCTCCTCTCAGAGTGAGTCGTGGCAACTTTTCTCCTCTCGGAGTAAGTCGCGGCGAAAGCAAGACGCCGGTGGTTCTTGGAAAAATATCTTTCACCTCTCGGAGTAAGACGTGGCGAAGTTTCACCTCTCGGAGTAAGCCGTGTCAACTTTTCTCCTCTCGGAGTAAGTCGTGGCGAAAGCAAGACGCCGCTGGTACTTGGAAAAATATCTTTCACCTCCCGGAGTAAGTCGTGGCAACTTTTCTCCTCTCGGAGTAAGTCATGGCGAATTCTCACCTCTCGGAGTAAGCCGTGGCAACTTTTCTCCTCTCGGAGTAAGTCGTGGCAACTTTTCTCCTCTCGGAGTAAGTCATGGCGAATTCTCACCTCTCGGAGTAAGCCGTGGCAACTTTTCTCCTTTCGGAGTAAGTCGTGGCAACTTTTCTCCTCTCGGAGTAAGTCGTGGCGAAAGCAAGGACGCCGCTGGGTACTTGGAAAAATATCTTTCACCTCCCGGAGTAAGTCGTGGCAACTTTTCTCCTCTCGGAGTAAGTCATGGCGAATTCTCACCTCTCGGAGTAAGCCGTGGCAACTTTTCTCCTCTCGGAGTAAGTCGTGGCAACTTTTCTCCTCTCGGAGTAAGTCGTGGCGAAAGCAAGACGCCGCTGGTACTTGGAAAAACATATTTTACCTCTCGGAGTAATCAACGGCAACTTTTCCCCTCTCGGAGTAAGTCGTGGCGAAGTTTCACCTCTCGGAGTAAGCCGTGGCAAATTTTCTCCTCTCGGAGTAAGTCGTGGCGGAAAGCAAGACGCCGCTGGTACTTGGAAAAATATCTTTCACCTCTCGGAGTAAGTCGTGGCGAATTCTCCGCTCTCGGAGTAAGCCGTGGCATCTTTTCTCCTCTCGGAGTAAGTCGTGGCGAAGTTTTACCTCTCGGAGTAAGCCGTGGCAACTTTTCTCCTCTCGGAGTAAGTCGCGGCGAAGTTTCACCTCTCGGAGTAAGCCGTGGCAACATTTCTCCTCTCGGAGTAAGTCGTGGCAACTTTTCTCCTCTCGGAGTAAGTCGTGGCGAATTCTCACCTCTCGGAGTAAGTCGCGGCGAAGTTTCACCTCTCGGAGTAAACCGTGGCAACTTTTCTCCTCTCGGAGTAAGTCGTGGCGTAAGCAAGACGCCGCTGGTACTTGGAAAAATATATTTCACCTCTCGGAGTAAGCCGCGGCAAAGTTTCTCCTCTCGCAGTAAGTCGCGGCGAAGTTTCACCTCTCGGAGTAAGCCGTGGCAACTTTTCTCCTCTCGGAGTAAGTCGTGGCGAAGTTTCACCTCTCGGAGTAAGCCGTGGCAACATTTCTCCTCTCGGAGTAAGTCGTGGCAACTTTCCTCCTCTCAGAGTGAGTCGTGGCAACTTTTCTCCTCTCGGAGTAAGTCGCGGCGAAAGCAAGACGCCGGTGGTTCTTGGAAAAATATCTTTCACCTCTCGGAGTAAGACGTGGCGAAGTTTCACCTCTCGGAGTAAGCCGTGGCAACTTTTCTCCTCTCGGAGTAAGTCGCAGCGAAGTTTCACCTCTCGGAGTAAGCCGTGGCGAAAGCAAGACGCCGCTGGTACTTGGAAAAATATCTTTCACCTCTCGGAGTAAGTCGCGGCGAAGTTTCACCTCTCGGAGTAAACCGTGGCAACTTTTCTCCTCTCGGAGTAAGTCGTGGCGTAAGCAAGACGCCGCTGGTACTTGGAAAAATATATTTCACCTCTCGGAGTAAGCCGCGGCAAAGTTTCTCCTCTCGGAGTAAGTCGTGGCAACTTTTCTCCTCTCGGAGTAAGTCGCGGCGTATTCTCACCTCTCGGAGTAAGTCGCGGCGAAGTTTCACCTCTCGGAGTAAGCCGTGGCAACTTTTCTCCTCTCGGAGTAAGTCGCAGCGAAGTTTCACCTCTCGGAGTAAGCCGTGGCGAAAGCAAGACGCCGCTGGTACTTGGAAAAATATCTTTCACCTCTCGGAGTAAGTCGCGGCGAAGTTTCACCTCTCGGAGTAAACCGTGGCAACTTTTCTCCTCTCGGAGTAAGTCGTGGCGTAAGCAAGACGCCGCTGGTACTTGGAAAAATATATTTCACCTCTCGGAGTAAGCCGCGGCAAAGTTTCTCCTCTCGGAGTAAGCCGTGGCAACTTTTCTCCTCTCGGAGTAAGTCGCAGCGAAGTTTCACCTCTCGGAGTAAGTCGTGGCGTAAGCAAGACGCCGCTGGTACTTGGAAAAATATATTTCACCTCTCGGAGTAAGCCGCGGCAAAGTTTCTCCTCTCGGAGTAAGTCGTGGCAACTTTTCTCCTCTCGGAGTAAGTCGCGGCGTATTCTCACCTCTCGGAGTAAGTCGCGGCGAAGTTTCACCTCTCGGAGTAAGCCGTGGCAACTTTTCTCCTCTCGGAGTAAGTCGTGGCAACTTTTCTCCTCTCGGAGTAAGCCGTGGCAACATTTCTCCTCTCGGAGTAAGTCGTGGCAACTTTTCTCCTCTCGCAGTAAGCCGCGGCAACTTTTCTCCTCTCGGTGTAAGCCGTGGCTACTTTTCTCCTCTCGGAGTAAGTCGTGGCGAAGTTTCACCTCTTGGAGTAAGCCGTGGCAACTTTTCTCCTCTCGGAGTAAGCCGTGGCTACTTTTCTCCTCTCGGAGTAAGTCGTGGCGAATTCTCACCTCTCGGAGTAAGCCGTGGCGATGTTTCACCTCTCGGAGTAAGCCGTGGCAACTTTTCTCCTCTCGGAGTAAGTCGTGGCGAAGATTCACCTCTTGGAGTAAGCCGTGGCAATTTTTCTCCTCTCGGAGTAAGTCATGGCGAATTCTCACCTCTCGGAGTAAGCCGTGGCAACTTTTCTCCTCTCGGAGTAAGTCGTGGCAACTTTTCTCATCTCGGAGTAAGTCGTGGCGAAAGCAAGACGCCGCTGGTACTTGGAAAAATATATTTCACCTCTCGGAGTAAGCAACGGCAACTTTTCCCCTCTCGGAGTAAGTCCCGGCGAAGTTTCACCTCTCGGAGTAAGCCGTGGCAACTTTTCTCCTCTCGGAGTAAGCCGTGGCTACTTTTCTCCTCTCGGAGTAAGTCGTGGCGAATTCTCACCTCTCGGAGTAAGCCGTGGCGAAGTTTCACCTCTCGGAGTAAGCCGTGGCAACTTTTCTCCTCTCGGAGTAAGTCGTGGCGAAGTTTCACCTCTCGGAGTAAGCCGTGGCAACTTTTCACCTCTCGGAGTAAGTCGTGGCGAAGTTTCACCTCTCGGAGTAAGCCGTGGCAACTTTTCTCCTCTCGGAGTAAGTCGCGCCGAAGTTTCACCTCTCGGAGTAAGCCGTGGCAACTTTTCTCCTCTCGGAGTAAGTCGTGGCGAAAGCAAGACGCCGCTGGTACTTGGAAAAGCATCTTTCACCTCCCGGAGTAAGTCGTGGCAACATTTCTCCTCTCGGAGTAAGTCGTGGCGAAAGCAAGACGCCGCTGGTACTTGGAAAATATCTTTCACCTCTCGGAGTAAGCCGTGGCAACTTTTCTCCTCTCGGAGTAAGTCATGGCGAATTCTCACCTCTCGGAGTAAGCCGTGGCAACTTTTCTCCTCTCGGAGTAAGTCGTGGCAACTTTTCTCCTCTCGGAGTCAGTCGCGGCGAAGTTTCACCTCTCGGAGTAAGCCGTGGCAACTTTTCTCCTCTCGGAGTAAGTCGCGGCGAAGTTTCTCCTCTCGGAGTAAGCCGTGGCTACTTTTCTCCTCTCGGAGTAAGTCGTGGCAACTTTTCACCTCTGGGAGTAAGCCGTGTCAACTTTTCTCCTCTCGGAGTAAGTCGTGGCGAAGTTTCACCTCTTGGAGTAAGCCGTGGCTACTTTTCTCCTCTCGGAGTAAGTCGTGGCAACTTTTCACCTCTGGGAGTAAGCCGTGTCAACTTTTCTCCTCTCGGAGTAAGTCGTGGCGAAGTTTCACCTCTTGGAGTAAGCCGTGGCAACTTTTCTCCTCTCGGAGTAAGTCGCGCCGAAGTTTCACCTCTCGGAGTAAGCCGTGGCAACTTTTCTCCTCTCGGAGTAAGTCGTGGCAACTTTTCTCCTCTCGGAGTAAGTCGTGGCGAAAGCAAGACGCCGCTGGTACTTGGAAAAGCATCTTTCACCTCCCGGAGTAAGTCGTGGCAACTTTTCTCCTCTCGGAGTAAGTCGTGGCGAAAGCAAGACGCCGCTGGTACTTGGAAAATATCTTTCACCTCTCGGAGTAAGCCGTGGCAACTTTTCTCCTCTCGGAGTAAGTCGTGGCAACTTTTCTCCTCTCGGAGTCAGTCGCGGCGAAGTTTCACCTCTCGGAGTAAGCCGTGGCAACTTTTCTCCTCTCGGAGTAAGTCGCGGCGAAGTTTCACCTCTTGGAGTAAGCCGTGGCAACTTTTCTCCTCTCGGAGTAAGTCATGGCGAATTCTCACCTCTCGGAGTAAGCCGTGGCAACTTTTCTCCTCTCGGAGTAAGTCGTGGCGAAGATTCACCTCTTGGAGTAAGCCGTGGCAATTTTTCTCCTCTCGGAGTAAGTCATGGCGAATTCTCACCTCTCGGAGTAAGCCGTGGCAACTTTTCTCCTCTCGGAGTAAGTCGTGGCAACTTTTCTCATCTCGGAGTAAGTCGTGGCGAAAGCAAGACGCCGCTGGTACTTGGAAAAATATATTTCACCTCTCGGAGTAAGCAACGGCAACTTTTCCCCTCTCGGAGTAAGTCCCGGCGAAGTTTCACCTCTCGGAGTAAGCCGTGGCAACTTTTCTCCTCTCGGAGTAAGCCGTGGCTACTTTTCTCCTCTCGGAGTAAGTCGTGGCGAATTCTCACCTCTCGGAGTAAGCCGTGGCGAAGTTTCACCTCTCGGAGTAAGCCGTGGCAACTTTTCTCCTCTCGGAGTAAGTCGTGGCGAAGTTTCACCTCTCGGAGTAAGCCGTGGCAACTTTTCACCTCTCGGAGTAAGTCGTGGCGAAGTTTCACCTCTCGGAGTAAGCCGTGGCAACTTTTCTCCTCTCGGAGTAAGTCGCGCCGAAGTTTCACCTCTCGGAGTAAGCCGTGGCAACTTTTCTCCTCTCGGAGTAAGTCGTGGCGAAAGCAAGACGCCGCTGGTACTTGGAAAAGCATCTTTCACCTCCCGGAGTAAGTCGTGGCAACATTTCTCCTCTCGGAGTAAGTCGTGGCGAAAGCAAGACGCCGCTGGTACTTGGAAAATATCTTTCACCTCTCGGAGTAAGCCGTGGCAACTTTTCTCCTCTCGGAGTAAGTCATGGCGAATTCTCACCTCTCGGAGTAAGCCGTGGCAACTTTTCTCCTCTCGGAGTAAGTCGTGGCAACTTTTCTCCTCTCGGAGTCAGTCGCGGCGAAGTTTCACCTCTCGGAGTAAGCCGTGGCAACTTTTCTCCTCTCGGAGTAAGTCGCGGCGAAGTTTCTCCTCTCGGAGTAAGCCGTGGCTACTTTTCTCCTCTCGGAGTAAGTCGTGGCAACTTTTCACCTCTGGGAGTAAGCCGTGTCAACTTTTCTCCTCTCGGAGTAAGTCGTGGCGAAGTTTCACCTCTTGGAGTAAGCCGTGGCTACTTTTCTCCTCTCGGAGTAAGTCGTGGCAACTTTTCACCTCTGGGAGTAAGCCGTGTCAACTTTTCTCCTCTCGGAGTAAGTCGTGGCGAAGTTTCACCTCTTGGAGTAAGCCGTGGCAACTTTTCTCCTCTCGGAGTAAGTCGCGCCGAAGTTTCACCTCTCGGAGTAAGCCGTGGCAACTTTTCTCCTCTCGGAGTAAGTCGTGGCAACTTTTCTCCTCTCGGAGTAAGTCGTGGCGAAAGCAAGACGCCGCTGGTACTTGGAAAAGCATCTTTCACCTCCCGGAGTAAGTCGTGGCAACTTTTCTCCTCTCGGAGTAAGTCGTGGCGAAAGCAAGACGCCGCTGGTACTTGGAAAATATCTTTCACCTCTCGGAGTAAGCCGTGGCAACTTTTCTCCTCTCGGAGTAAGTCGTGGCAACTTTTCTCCTCTCGGAGTCAGTCGCGGCGAAGTTTCACCTCTCGGAGTAAGCCGTGGCAACTTTTCTCCTCTCGGAGTAAGTCGCGGCGAAGTTTCACCTCTTGGAGTAAGCCGTGGCAACTTTTCTCCTCTCGGAGTAAGTCATGGCGAATTCTCACCTCTCGGAGTAAGCCGTGGCAACTTTTCTCCTCTCGGAGTAAGTCGTGGCGAATTCTCACCTCTCGGAGTAAGCCGTGGCGAAGTTTCACCTCTCGGAGTAAGCCGTGGCAACTTTTCTCCTCTCGGAGTAAGTCATGGCGAATTCTCACCTCTCGGAGTAAGCCGTGGCAACTTTTCTCCTCTCGGAGTAAGTCGTGGCAACTTTTCTCCTCTCGGAGTAAGTCGTGGCGAAAGCAAGACACCGCTGGTACTTGGAAAATATCTTTCACCTCTCGGAGTAAGCCGTGGCAACTTTTCTCCTCTCGGAGTAAGTCGTGGCGAAGTTTCACCTCTTGGAGTAAGCCGTGGCAACTTTTCTCCTCTCGGAGTAAGTCGTGGCGAAGTTTCACCTCTTGGAGTAAGCCGTGGCAACTTTTCTCCTCTCGGAGTCAGTCGCGGCGAAGTTTCTCCTCTCGGAGTAAGCCGTGGCTACTTTTCTCCTCTCGGAGTAAGTCGTGGCGAATTCTCACCTCTCGGAGTAAGCCGTGGCGAAGTTTCACCTCTCGGAGTAAGCCGTGGCAACTTTTCTCCTCTCGGAGTAAGTCGTGGCAACTTTTCTCCTCTCGGAGTCAGTCGCGGCGAAGTTTCTCCTCTCGGAGTAAGCCGTGGCTACTTTTCTCCTCTCGGAGTAAGTCGTGGCAACTTTTCACCTCTCGGAGTAAGCCGTGTCAACTTTTCTCCTCTCGGAGTAAGTCGCGGCGAAGTTTCACCTCTCGGAGTAAGCCGTGTCAACTTTTCTCCTCTCGGAGTAAGTCGTGGCGAAGTTTCACCTCTCGGAGTAAGCCGTGGCAACCTTTCTCCTCTCGGAGTAAGTCGTGGCGAATTCTCACCTCTCGGAGTAAGCCGTGGCGATGTTTCACCTCTCGGAGTAAGCCGTGGCAACCTTTCTCCTCTCGGAGTAAGTCGTGGCGAATTCTCACCTCTCGGAGTAAGCCGTGGCGATGTTTCACCTCTCGGAGTAAGCCGTGTCAACTTTTCTCCTCTCGGAGTAAGTCGCGGCGAAGTTTCACCTCTCGGAGTAAGCCGTGTCAACTTTTCTCCCCTCGGAGTAAGTCGTGGCGAAGTTTCACCTCTCGGAGTAAGCCGTGGCAACCTTTCTCCTCTCGGAGTAAGTCGTGGCGAAGTTTCACCTGTAGGAGTAAGCCGTGGCAACTTTTCTCCTCTCGGAGTCAGTCGCGGCGAAGTTTCTCCTCTCGGAGTAAGCCGTGGCTACTTTTCTCCTCTCGGAGTAAGTCGTGGCGAATTCTCACCTCTCGGAGTAAGCCGTGGCGATGTTTCACCTCTCGGAGTAAGCCGTGGCAACTTTTCTCCTCTCGGAGTAAGTCGTGGCGAAGTTTCACCTCTTGGAGTAAGCCGTGGCAACTTTTCTCCTCTCGGAGTAAGTCATGGCGAATTCTCACCTCTCGGAGTAAGCCGTGGCAACTTTTCTCCTCTCGGAGTAAGTCGTGGCAACTTTTCTCCTCTCGGAGTAAGTCGTGGCGAAAGCAAGACGCCGCTGGTACTTGGAAAAGTATCTTTCACCTCCCGGAGTAAGTCGTGGCAACTTTTCTCCTCTCGGAGTAAGTCGTGGCGAAAGCAAGACGCCGCTGGTACTTGGAAAATATCTTTCACCTCTCGGAGTAAGCCGTGGCAACTTTTCTCCTCTCGGAGTAAGTCGTGGCAACTTTTCCTCCTCTCGGAGTCAGTCGCGGCGAAGTTTCTCCTCTCGGAGTAGGCCGTGGCTACTTTTCTCCTCTCGGAGTAAGTCGTGGCGAATTCTCACCTCTCGGAGTAAGCCGTGGCGATGTTTCACCTCTCGGAGTAAGCCGTGGCAACTTTTCTCCTCTCGGAGTAAGTCGTGGCGAAGTTTCACCTCTTGGAGTAAGCCGTGGCAACTTTTCTCCTCTCGGAGTAAGTCGTGGCGAAGTTTCACCTCTTGGAGTAAGCCGTGGCAACATTTCTCCTCTCGGAGTAAGTCGTGGCAACTTTTCTCCTCTCGGAGTAAGTCGCGGCGAAAGCAAGACGCCGCTGGTACTTGGAAAAATATCTTTCACCTCTCGGAGTAAGTCGTGGCGAAGTTTCACCTCTCGGAGTAAGTCATGGCGAATTCTCACCTCTCGGAGTAAGCCGTGGCAACTTTTCTCCTCTCGGAGTAAGTCGTGGCAACTTTTCTCCTCTCGGAGTAAGTCGTGGCGAAAGCAAGACGCCGCTGGTACTTGGAAAATATCTTTCACCTCTCGGAGTAAGCCGTGGCAACTTTTCTCCTCTCGGAGTAAGTCGTGGCAACTTTTCCTCCTCTCGGAGTCAGTCGCGGCGAAGTTTCTCCTCTCGGAGTAAGCCGTGGCTACTTTTCTCCTCTCGGAGTAAGTCGTGGCGAATTCTCACCTCTCGGAGTAAGCCGTGGCGATGTTTCACCTCTCGGAGTAAGCCGTGGCAACTTTTCTCCTCTCGGAGTAAGTCGTGGCGAAGTTTCACCTCTTGGAGTAAGCCGTGGCAACTTTTCTCCTCTCGGAGTAAGTCGTGGCGATGTTTCACCTCTTGGAGTAAGCCGTGGCAACATTTCTCCTCTCGGAGTAAGTCGTGGCAACTTTTCTCCTCTCGGAGTAAGTCGCGGCGAAAGCAAGACGCCGCTGGTACTTGGAAAAATATCTTTCACCTCTCGGAGTAAGTCGTGGCGAAGTTTCACCTCTCGGAGTAAGCCGTGGCAACTTTTCTCCTCTCGGAGTAAGTCGTGGCGAAGTTTCACCTCTTGGAGTAAGCCGTGGCAACTTTTCTCCTCTCGGAGTAAGTCATGGCGAATTCTCACCTCTCGGAGTAAGCCGTGGCAACTTTTCTCCTTTCGGAGTAAGTCGTGGCAACTTTTCTCCTCTCGGAGTAAGTCGTGGCGAAAGCAAGACGCCGCTGGTACTTGGAAAAATATCTTTCACCTCCCGGAGTAAGTCGTGGCAACTTTTCTCCTCTCGGAGTAAGTCGTGGCGAAAGCAAGACGCCGCTGGTACTTGGAAAATATCTTTCACCTCTCGGAGTAAGTCGTGGCAACTTTTCTCCTCTCGGAGTAAGTCGTGGCAACTTTTCTCCTCTCGGAGTAAGCCGTGGCTACTTTTCTCCTCTCGGAGTAAGTCTTGGCGAATTCTCACCTCTCGGAGTAAGCCGTGGCGAAGTTTCACCTCTCGGAGTAAGCCGTGGCAATTTTTTCCTCTCGGAGTAAGTCGTGGCGAAAGCAAGACGCCGCTGGTACTTGGAAAAGCATCTTTCACCTCCCGGAGTAAGTCGTGGCAACTTTTCTCCTCTCGGAGTAAGTCGTGGCGAAAGCAAGACGCCGCTGGTACTTGGAAAATATCTTTCACCTCTCGGAGTAAGCCGTGGCAACTTTTCTCCTCTCGGAGTAAGTCATGGCGAATTCTCACCTCTCGGAGTAAGCCGTGGCAACTTTTCTCCTCTCGGAGTAAGTCGTGGCAACTTTTCTCCTCTCGGAGTCAGTCGCGGCGAAGTTTCACCTCTCGGAGTAAGCCGTGGCAACTTTTCTCCTCTCGGAGTAAGTCGCGGCGAAGTTTCACCTCTTGGAGTAAGCCGTGGCAACTTTTCTCCTCTCGGAGTAAGTCATGGCGAATTCTCACCTCTCGGAGTAAGCCGTGGCAACTTTTCTCCTCTCGGAGTAAGTCGTGGCGAATTCTCACCTCTCGGAGTAAGCCGTGGCGAAGTTTCACCTCTCGGAGTAAGCCGTGGCAACTTTTCTCCTCTCGGAGTAAGTCGTGGCAACTTTTCTCCTCTCGGAGTCAGTCGCGGCGAAGTTTCGCCTCTCGGAGTAAGCCGTGGCTACTTTTCTCCTCTCGGAGTAAGTCGTGGCAACTTTTCACCTCTGGGAGTAAGCCGTGTCAACTTTTCTCCTCTCGGAGTAAGTCGTGGCGAAGTTTCACCTCTTGGAGTAAGCCGTGGCAACTTTTCTCCTCTCGGAGTAAGTCATGGCGAATTCTCACCTCTCGGAGTAAGCCGTGGCAACTTTTCTCCTCTCGGAGTAAGTCGTGGCAACTTTTCTCCTCTCGGAGTAAGTCGTGGCGAAAGCAAGACGCCGCTGGTACTTGGAAAATATCTTTCACCTCTCGGAGTAAGCCGTGGCAACTTTTCCCCTCTCGGAGTAAGTCGTGGCGAAGTTTCACCTCTTGGAGTAAGCCGTGGCAACTTTTCTCCTCTCGGAGTAAGTCGTGGCGAAGTTTCACCTCTTGGAGTAAGCCGTGGCAACTTTTCTCCTCTCGGAGTCAGTCGCGGCGAAGTTTCTCCTCTCGGAGTAAGCCGTGGCTACTTTTCTCCTCTCGGAGTAAGTCGTGGCGAATTCTCACCTCTCGGAGTAAGCCGTGGCGAAGTTTCACCTCTCGGAGTAAGCCGTGGCAACTTTTCTCCTCTCGGAGTAAGTCGTGGCAACTTTTCTCCTCTCGGAGTCAGTCGCGGCGAAGTTTCTCCTCTCGGAGTAAGCCGTGGCTACTTTTCTCCTCTCGGAGTAAGTCGTGGCAACTTTTCACCTCTCGGAGTAAGCCGTGTCAACTTTTCTCCTCTCGGAGTAAGTCGCGGCGAAGTTTCACCTCTCGGAGTAAGCCGTGTCAACTTTTCTCCTCTCGGAGTAAGTCGTGGCGAAGTTTCACCTCTCGGAGTAAGCCGTGGCAACCTTTCTCCTCTCGGAGTAAGTCGTGGCGAAGTTTCACCTCTAGGAGTAAGCCGTGGCAACTTTTCTCCTCTCGGAGTCAGTCGCGGCGAAGTTTCTCCTCTCGGAGTAAGCCGTGGCTACTTTTCTCCTCTCGGAGTAAGTCGTGGCGAATTCTCACCTCTCGGAGTAAGCCGTGGCGATGTTTCACCTCTCGGAGTAAGCCGTGGCAACTTTTCTCCTCTCGGAGTAAGTCGTGGCGAAGTTTCACCTCTTGGAGTAAGCCGTGGCAACTTTTCTCCTCTCGGAGTAAGTCATGGCGAATTCTCACCTCTCGGAGTAAGCCGCGGCAACTTTTCTCCTCTCGGAGTAAGTCGTGGCAACTTTTCTCCTCTCGGAGTAAGTCGTGGCGAAAGCAAGACGCCGCTGGTACTTGGAAAAGTATCTTTCACCTCCCGGAGTAAGTCGTGGCAACTTTTCTCCTCTCGGAGTAAGTCGTGGCGAAAGCAAGACGCCGCTGGTACTTGGAAAATATCTTTCACCTCTCGGAGTAAGCCGTGGCAACTTTTCTCCTCTCGGAGTAAGTCGTGGCAACTTTTCCTCCTCTCGGAGTCAGTCGCGGCGAAGTTTCTCCTCTCGGAGTAAGCCGTGGCTACTTTTCTCCTCTCGGAGTAAGTCGTGGCGAATTCTCACCTCTCGGAGTAAGCCGTGGCGATGTTTCACCTCTCGGAGTAAGCCGTGGCAACTTTTCTCCTCTCGGAGTAAGTCGTGGCGAAGTTTCACCTCTTGGAGTAAGCCGTGGCAACTTTTCTCCTCTCGGAGTAAGTCGTGGCGAAGTTTCACCTCTTGGAGTAAGCCGTGGCAACATTTCTCCTCTCGGAGTAAGTCGTGGCAACTTTTCTCCTCTCGGAGTAAGTCGCGGCGAAAGCAAGACGCCGCTGGTACTTGGAAAAATATCTTTCACCTCTCGGAGTAAGTCGTGGCGAAGTTTCACCTCTCGGAGTAAGCCGTGGCAACTTTTCTCCTCTCGGAGTAAGTCGTGGCGAAGTTTCACCTCTTGGAGTAAGCCGTGGCAACTTTTCTCCTCTCGGAGTAAGTCATGGCGAATTCTCACCTCTCGGAGTAAGCCGTGGCAACTTTTCTCCTTTCGGAGTAAGTCGTGGCAACTTTTCTCCTCTCGGAGTAAGTCGTGGCGAAAGCAAGACGCCGCTGGTACTTGGAAAAATATCTTTCACCTCCCGGAGTAAGTCGTGGCAACTTTTCTCCTCTCGGAGTAAGTCGTGGCGAAAGCAAGACGCCGCTGGTACTTGGAAAATATCTTTCACCTCTCGGAGTAAGTCGTGGCAACTTTTCTCCTCTCGGAGTAAGTCGTGGCAACTTTTCTCCTCTCGGAGTAAGCCGTGGCTACTTTTCTCCTCTCGGAGTAAGTCTTGGCGAATTCTCACCTCTCGGAGTAAGCCGTGGCGAAGTTTCACCTCTCGGAGTAAGCCGTGGCAACTTTTCTCCTCTCGGAGTAAGTCGTGGCGAAAGCAAGACGCCGCTGGTACTTGGAAAATATCTTTCACCTCTCGGAGTAAGCCGTGGCAACTTTTCTCCTCTCGGAGTAAGTCGTGGCGAAGTTTCACCTCTTGGAGTAAGCCGTGGCAACTTTTCTCCTCTCGGAGTAAGTCGTGGCGAAGTTTCACCTCTTGGAGTAAGCCGTGGCAACTTTTCTCCTCTCGGAGTCAGTCGCGGCGAAGTTTCTCCTCTCGGAGTAAGCCGTGGCTACTTTTCTCCTCTCGGAGTAAGTCGTGGCGAATTCTCACCTCTCGGAGTAAGCCGTGGCGAAGTTTCACCTCTCGGAGTAAGCCGTGGCAACTTTTCTCCTCTCGGAGTAAGTCGTGGCAACTTTTCTCCTCTCGGAGTCAGTCGCGGCGAAGTTTCTCCTCTCGGAGTAAGCCGTGGCTACTTTTCTCCTCTCGGAGTAAGTCGTGGCAACTTTTCACCTCTCGGAGTAAGCCGTGTCAACTTTTCTCCTCTCGGAGTAAGTCGCGGCGAAGTTTCACCTCTCGGAGTAAGCCGTGTCAACTTTTCTCCTCTCGGAGTAAGTCGTGGCGAAGTTTCACCTCTCGGAGTAAGCCGTGGCAACCTTTCTCCTCTCGGAGTAAGTCGTGGCGAAGTTTCACCTCTAGGAGTAAGCCGTGGCAACTTTTCTCCTCTCGGAGTCAGTCGCGGCGAAGTTTCTCCTCTCGGAGTAAGCCGTGGCTACTTTTCTCCTCTCGGAGTAAGTCGTGGCGAATTCTCACCTCTCGGAGTAAGCCGTGGCGATGTTTCACCTCTCGGAGTAAGCCGTGGCAACTTTTCTCCTCTCGGAGTAAGTCGTGGCGAAGTTTCACCTCTTGGAGTAAGCCGTGGCAACTTTTCTCCTCTCGGAGTAAGTCATGGCGAATTCTCACCTCTCGGAGTAAGCCGTGGCAACTTTTCTCCTCTCGGAGTAAGTCGTGGCAACTTTTCTCCTCTCGGAGTAAGTCGTGGCGAAAGCAAGACGCCGCTGGTACTTGGAAAAGTATCTTTCACCTCCCGGAGTAAGTCGTGGCAACTTTTCTCCTCTCGGAGTAAGTCGTGGCGAAAGCAAGACGCCGCTGGTACTTGGAAAATATCTTTCACCTCTCGGAGTAAGCCGTGGCAACTTTTCTCCTCTCGGAGTAAGTCGTGGCAACTTTTCCTCCTCTCGGAGTCAGTCGCGGCGAAGTTTCTCCTCTCGGAGTAAGCCGTGGCTACTTTTCTCCTCTCGGAGTAAGTCGTGGCGAATTCTCACCTCTCGGAGTAAGCCGTGGCGATGTTTCACCTCTCGGAGTAAGCCGTGGCAACTTTTCTCCTCTCGGAGTAAGTCGTGGCGAAGTTTCACCTCTTGGAGTAAGCCGTGGCAACTTTTCTCCTCTCGGAGTAAGTCGTGGCGAAGTTTCACCTCTTGGAGTAAGCCGTGGCAACATTTCTCCTCTCGGAGTAAGTCGTGGCAACTTTTCTCCTCTCGGAGTAAGTCGCGGCGAAAGCAAGACGCCGCTGGTACTTGGAAAAATATCTTTCACCTCTCGGAGTAAGTCGTGGCGAAGTTTCACCTCTCGGAGTAAGCCGTGGCAACTTTTCTCCTCTCGGAGTAAGTCGTGGCGAAGTTTCACCTCTTGGAGTAAGCCGTGGCAACTTTTCTCCTCTCGGAGTAAGTCATGGCGAATTCTCACCTCTCGGAGTAAGCCGTGGCAACTTTTCTCCTTTCGGAGTAAGTCGTGGCAACTTTTCTCCTCTCGGAGTAAGTCGTGGCGAAAGCAAGACGCCGCTGGTACTTGGAAAAATATCTTTCACCTCCCGGAGTAAGTCGTGGCAACTTTTCTCCTCTCGGAGTAAGTCGTGGCGAAAGCAAGACGCCGCTGGTACTTGGAAAATATCTTTCACCTCTCGGAGTAAGTCGTGGCAACTTTTCTCCTCTCGGAGTAAGTCGTGGCAACTTTTCTCCTCTCCGAGTAAGCCGTGGCTACTTTTCTCCTCTCGGAGTAAGTCTTGGCGAATTCTCACCTCTCGGAGTAAGCCGTGGCGAAGTTTCACCTCTCGGAGTAAGCCGTGGCAACTTTTCTCCTCTCGGAGTAAGTCGTGGCGAAAGCAAGACGCCGCTGGTACTTGGAAAATATCTTTCACCTCTCGGAGTAAGCCGTGGCAACTTTTCTCCTCTCGGAGTAAGTCGTGGCAACTTTTCTCCTCTCGGAGTAAGCCGTGGCGAAGTTTCACCTCTTGGAGTAAGCCGTGGCAACTTTTCTCCTCTCGGAGTAAGTCGTGGCGAAGTTTCACCTCTCGGAGTAAGCCGTGGCAACTTTTCTCCTCTCGGAGTAAGTCGTGGCAACTTTTCTCCTCTCGGAGTAAGTCGTGGCGAAAGCAAGACGCCGCTGGTACTTGGAAAATATCTTTCACCTCTCGGAGTAAGTCGTGGCAACTTTTCTCCTCTCGGAGTAAGCCGTGGCAACTTTTCTCCTCTCGGAGTAAGTCGTGGCGAAGTTTCACCTCTTGGAGTAAGCCGTGGCAACTTTTCTCCTCTCGGAGTAAGTCGTGGCGAAGTTTCACCTCTCGGAGTAAGCCGTGGCAACTTTTCTCCTCTCGGAGTAAGTCGTGGCAACTTTTCCTCCTCTCGGAGTCAGTCGCGGCGAAGTTTCTCCTCTCGGAGTAAGCCGTGGCTACTTTTCTCCTCTCGGAGTAAGTCGTGGCGAATTCTCACCTCTCGGAGTAAGCCGTGGCGATGTTTCACCTCTCGGAGTAAGCCGTGGCAACTTTTCTCCTCTCGGAGTAAGTCGTGGCGAAGTTTCACCTCTTGGAGTAAGCCGTGGCAACTTTTCTCCTCTCGGAGTAAGTCGTGGCGAAGTTTCACCTCTTGGAGTAAGCCGTGGCAACATTTCTCCTCTCGGAGTAAGTCGTGGCAACTTTTCTCCTCTCGGAGTAAGTCGCGGCGAAAGCAAGACGCCGCTGGTACTTGGAAAAATATCTTTCACCTCTCGGAGTAAGTCGTGGCGAGTTTCACCTCTCGGAGTAAGCCGTGGCAACTTTTCTCCTCTCGGAGTAAGCCGTGGCTACTTTTCTCCTCTCGGAGTAAGTCGTGGCGAATTCTCACCTCTCGGAGTAAGCCGTGGCGATGTTTCACCTCTCGGAGTAAGCCGTGGCAACTTTTCTCCTCTCGGAGTAAGTCGTGGCGAAGTTTCACCTCTTGGAGTAAGCCGTGGCAACTTTTCTCCTCTCGGAGTAAGTCGTGGCGAAGTTTCACCTCTTGGAGTAAGCCGTGGCAACATTTCTCCTCTCGGAGTAAGTCGTGGCAACTTTTCTCCTCTCGGAGTAAGTCGCGGCGAAAGCAAGACGCCGCTGGTACTTGGAAAAATATCTTTCACCTCTCGGAGTAAGTCGTGGCGAAGTTTCACCTCTCGGAGTAAGCCGTGGCAACTTTTCTCCTCTCGGAGTAAGTCGTGGCGAAGTTTCACCTCTTGGAGTAAGCCGTGGCAACTTTTCTCCTCTCGGAGTAAGTCATGGCGAATTCTCACCTCTCGGAGTAAGCCGTGGCAACTTTTCTCCTTTCGGAGTAAGTCGTGGCAACTTTTCTCCTCTCGGAGTAAGTCGTGGCGAAAGCAAGACGCCGCTGGTACTTGGAAAAATATCTTTCACCTCCCGGAGTAAGTCGTGGCAACTTTTCTCCTCTCGGAGTAAGTCGTGGCGAAAGCAAGACGCCGCTGGTACTTGGAAAATATCTTTCACCTCTCGGAGTAAGTCGTGGCAACTTTTCTCCTCTCGGAGTAAGTCGTGGCAACTTTTCTCCTCTCGGAGTAAGCCGTGGCTACTTTTCTCCTCTCGGAGTAAGTCTTGGCGAATTCTCACCTCTCGGAGTAAG